>CM072923.1:194205520-194210520 GCA_036971965.1 Nyctalus aviator
AGGACCCAAAAAGATAAAATAATAATAATAATAATAATAATAAAAATAGAGAGAATGCTCCCTCCTTTGGGGGTCAGCACGTGACAGGCCTCCGCTCTGGACCTGCTCCAGTGAAGGTGACTCCCGATGAACCGGTTTCTGCGGCGTCTGGTCCAGCCCGCTGACTGCGACAGGACCGCTCCTGGGTGGGCGCTCACCCTCTGAGCCGGGCTGGCAGGGCCAATCGGTGTTTTATAGCCTAAACGCAGGGCTCCACCTGGTGTTTTATATCCCAAACCACAGGCGCCCCCCCCCTGGGCCTGCAGGAAGTGGCTCCCTGAAGCCCATTGGTGACAGACCGACCGGGAGGCGGGAGAGAGCAAGCAGGGGCCTCCGAGTGGGTGAAAAGTGAAGTGATGGGCACGCCCCTCTCACAGGCGGGCACCGGGCACCTGCGCTCTCCGCGCTCCCGGCCTGCCAACGGCAGTGAGCGGCTCAGGGCAGGTCAGGGCTGACCTCTGCGGGGAAGGTCTAGCCCCGGACGGGACGGCCACGAGCAGCTTTCGTTAACGAGCCGTCACTCCTCTCCCTCCGGTGCGGCTGGTTCGCCCCCGTGTGAGGCCGCCACGCGGGCCTCCCTGCGCTGGCCGGCGTAGCTGCCCCTTGTCGCCCACGGCGAGGGGCACCCCTGGGCGGGCAGCCGGGACCCCCGAGCAGCAGGGCTGACTGCTCCGCCGCCGGCCTGTCCCTCCCGCCGGCTCTGCCTCCCCAGAGGGCCGCCTGGGACCAGTGTCCGCCTTTTCCAGGAATGGGCCGCCCGCCCCCACGTGGCCACCAGGGGGCAGCAGAGCCTTGTGCTAGCTCTTCTGGTGCCTGTGTGTGTGTGGGTGTGCATGCCTGTGTGTGCGTGTGTGTGCGTGTGTGTGCGTGTGCGTGGAGGTGTGTCTGTGTGCATGTGTGTGCGTGTGTGCGCACGCGTGTCTGTGTGCGTGCATGCATGTGTCTGTGTGCATGTGTGTGTGCGGGAGGGCACTGGCCGGTGTGGCTCAGTGGATAGAGCGTCGACCTGTGGACTGAAAGGTCCCGGGTTCGATTCTGGTCAGGGGCATGTGCCTTGGTTTCGGACACATCCCCGGTGGGGGTGTGCAGGAGGCAGCTGATGGATGTTTCTCTCTTATTGATGTTTTTAGCTCTCTATCCCTCTCCCTTCCTCTTTGCGAAAAATCAATAAAATATATATTTAAAGAAACAATAAAAATAAACGGAGGAGACACAATCGCTCCCCAGGAGGACGCTGAGGGCCGCAGGGCCGCCTTCCCCGGGTCCCGTGGGCGGGGCACGGGCCTCTGGGGCGCCCCCTACACCCCCGGGAGCCGCCTGTGCCCCCTCCGCCCCCCATCCCATCCAGCGCAGAACCAGAACTAGAACCAGGACCAGAACCAGGACCGGGCCGTGCCGCGGGCTCCCCCGGGAGAGGCGAGGGGACCCCCCCAAAGCGCCCTGCGGGGCGGCGGCCCCCCCTCCGTCTTCGCAGGGCCGGGTCAGGGCGCGGGGGCGGGGATGGAGGGTGGCCGGGAGGCGGGGGCTGGGGAAGAGGGGAGGGGAGGGGAGGAGATGGCAGGAGGGATGGGGCGCGGGGTTCCCCCTCGGCAGCCAATCCGGGCGGAGTACCCGGGGCCTGGCGGGACGAGGCCGCCCCCCAGCAGGCGGGGTGCGGGCAGGGGGGGCGTCCAGCTCTCACCAGCAGAGCAGCGCCCCCTCTTCCCCCCCCAACCCCCCAAGTCCTAGCGCTGCCGGGGGCAGAGGCCGGGGAGGGGTCCAGGGACCCGCCTCCCTGTCCTGTGGGCGCCGGCGGGGTCCCCACGGCCCCTCTGTCTCCGCCTGTGTCCCCCCCACCCCACCCCCGGCCCCGGATCCCCTGCTGCCGACCCCCCCGACTGGAGCTCCGGCCGGTGACCCGGTGGCTGCAGGGCCACAGGGAGGGCGTCTCCCCCGGAGCTGCCGGGGTCTGCCCTTCGGGGGGCTGTGGCCCCTGAGAACCTCCTCCGGCTCTGCACACCCCAGAGCCCCCACTGCCTCCAGGAGCCCCCCCTCCTCCAGGAGCCCCCCTCCTCCTCCTCCAGGAGCCCCCCCTCCTCCTCCAGGAGCCCCCCCTCCTCCAGGAGCCCCCCCTCCTCCTCCAGGAGCCCCCCCTTCCAGGAGCCCCCCCCTCCTCCAGGAGCCCCCCCCTCCTCCTCCAGGAGCCCCCCCTCCTCCAGGAGCCCCCCCCTCTTCCAGGAGCCCCCCCTCCTCCTCCAGGAGCCCCCCCTCCTCCTCCAGGAGCCCCCCTCCTCCCCCTCCTCCAGGAGCCCCCCTCCTCCAGGAGCCCCCCCTCCTCCAGGAGCCCCCCCTCCTCCAGGAGCCCCCCTCCTCCTCCTCCAGGAGCCCCCCCCTCCTCCAGGAGCCCCCCCTCCTCCTCCAGGAGCCCCCCCTCCTCCAGGAGCCCCCCCTCCTCCTCACTCCAGGAGCCCCCCCTCCTCCTCCAGGAGCCTCCCCCCGCCTCCTCCAGGAGCCCCCCTCCTCCTCCAGGAGCCCCCCCTCCTCCTCCTCCAGGAGCCCCCTCCTCCTCCAGGAGCTCCCTCCCCCCGCCTCCTCCTCCAGGCAGCCCCCCTGTCTGCTCCCTGTCCCCGGGGCTGGGCCCATGGGACACATCACCATCTGCTCGCTGGGCTGTCAGACACACACACCCCAACCAGGACCAGGAATTGAACCTGCAACCCAGGCATGGGCCCTTGACCAGGAATCGAATCCGTGACCCTCGATGCATGGACCAACACTCTAACCACTGAGCACACTGGCCAGGGCAAGACCTGGTATTTTTATTTTTTAAATTTATATATATACATATAATTTCAGAGAGGGAGAGAGAAACACCAATGATGACAATCACTGTTAGCTGCCTCCTGCACGCCCCCTACTGGGGATGGAGCCTGCTAGCGGGCACGTGCTCTGGACAGGAACCAAACCTGGACTGTTCCGTCCACAGGCGGACACCCTACCCACTGAGCCACACAGGCCAGGCCAGGCCTGGAATTTCAGGCAGCGGACGGGACCTTCGGGGCCAGGGGAGAGGCAGGGCTGCTGTGCGTCTCAGAAGAGGAAGCTGAGGTCAGGAGGAGGCCCCCACCCTGTCAGTGCGTGTGCGTGTGCGTGTGGTGTGTGCATGTGTGTGTGGTGTGTGTGCGTGTGTGGTGTGTGTGCGTGCGTGTGTGTGAGTGTGTGTGGTGTGTGTGCGTGTGGTGTGCGTGTGTGTGTGTGCGTGTGTGCGTGTGTGGTATGTGTGTGGTGTGTGTGTGTGGTGTGTGGTGTGTGTGTGTGTGTGTGCGCGAGTGTGTGTGTGTGGTGTGTGTGTGGTATGTGTGTGGTGTGTGCGCGTGTGTGTGCGTGTGGTGTGTGCGTGTGTGTGTGTGGTGTGTGCGTGCGTGTGTGTGTGTGCGGTGTGTGCGCGTGTGGTGTGTGTGTGTGTGGTGTGTGCGCGTGTGGTGTGTGTGTGGTGTGTGTGTGTGTGTGGTGTGTGTGTGTGTGGTGTGTGTGGTGTGTGTGTGTGTGTGTGTGAGTGTGTGTGTGGTGTGTGTGTGTGTGTGTGGTGTGTGTGTGTGTGGTGGGTGTGTATGGGGGGTGTGTGTGTGTGGTGTGTGAGTGTGTGTGGTGTGTGTGTGTGGGGTGTGTGTGTGTGTGTGTGATGTGTGTGGTGTGTGTGTGAGTGTGAGTGTGTGTGTGTGTGTGGTGTGTGTGGTGTGTGAGTGTGTGAGTGTGTGTGTGGTGTGTGTGTGAGTGTGAGTGTGTGTGGTGTGTGTGTGGGGTGTGTGTGTGTGTGTGTGTGGTGTGTGTGGTGTGTGTGTGAGTGTGAGTGTGAGTGTGTGTGTGTGTGTGGTGTGTGTGGTGTGTGTGTGAGTGTGTGTGTGTGTGGTGTGTGTGGTGTGAGTGTGAGTGTGAGTGTGTGTGTGTGAGTGTGAGTGTGTGTGTGGTGTGTGTGTGTGTGTGTGAGTGTGTGGTGTGTGTGTGTGTGTGTGTGTGAGTGTGTGTGTGTGAGTGTGTGTGTGTGTGGTGTGTGCGTGTGTGTGTGTGTGGTGTGTGCGTGTGTGTGTGTGTGAGTGTGTGTGGGGTGTGTGTGTGAGTGTGTGTGTGGTGTGTGTGTGTGGTATATGTGTGTGTGAGTGTGTGTGTGGTGTGCTGTGGTGTGCGTGTGTGTGTGTGTGTTTGTGTGTGTGTGTGTGAGTGTGTGAGTGTGTGTGTGTGTGAGTGTGTGTGTGTGAGTGTGTGGTGTGTGTGTGTGTGTGTGTGTGTGAGTGTGTGAGTGTTTGTGTGTGTGTGTGAGTGTGTGTGTGTGAGTGTGTGGTGTGTGTGTGTGTGTGGTGTGTGTGTGTGTGAGTGTGTGTGGTGTGTGTGTGTGTGTGTGGTGTGTGTGTGTGTGTGGTGTGAGTGTGTGTGTGTGAGTGTGTGTGGTGTGTGAGTGTGTGTGTGGTGTGTGTGTGCGTGTGTGTGGTGTGTGTGTGTGTGAGTGTGTGTGGTATATGTGTGTGTGTGTGCGTGTGTGTGGTGTGTGTGTGTGTGGTGTGTGTGGGAGTGTGTGTGTGAGTGTGTGTGTGTGTGGTGTGTGCGTGTGTGTGTGTGTGGCGTGTGTGTGTGTGTGAGTGTGTGTGTGGTGTGTGTGTGAGTGTGTGTGTGGTGTGTGTGTGTGGTATATGTGTGTGTGTGTGTGTGTGGTGTGCGTGTGTGTGTGAGTGTGCGTGTGTGTGTGTGGTGTGTGTGTGTGAGTGTGTGAGTGTGTGTGTGTGTGAGTGTGTGTGTGTGAGTGTGTGGTGTGTGTGTGTGTGTGTGTGTGAGTGTGTGAGTGTTTGTGTGTGTGTGTGAGTGTGTGTGTGTGTGTGTGGTGTGTGTGTGTGTGTGGTGTGTGTGTGTGTGAGTGTGTGTGGTGTGTGTGTGTGTGTGTGGTGTGTGTGTGTGTGTGGTGTGTGTGTGTGTGTGAGTGTGTGTGTGTG